>JAUTXW010005204.1:1290000-1291213 GCA_030620095.1 Kuschelorhynchus macadamiae | reverse complement strand
CCACTGTTTTTAAGGAGTATTAGGTGATTCCACAAACAACGTAAATAAAATACTTTTTTAGATTTCCACTTTTATTCTTAACTTGTGACATATGTTTCGCTAACACCGTAGCTTCGACAGACACACGGTATCTAAACTTAAATTTACTAAGTGAGCGTGATTTAAAAAAACATATTTCTTTTATGGCCTACGAGAGACCTAAATATCATCTGGACGGAAATGTTTAACAAAATACGTTCAAAAGAGGTGAATTATCAATATCTAATGGTCGTTTAAGAGATATTGGGAGTTCTTTCGTTTATTACTTTCCATTGACTCTAAAAGTGACAATTTTTTACTTTTGTTTATTGTATATAAAATATCTAACTTTTTATCAAAGCATGGTTATTATCTAACAAATGTTCGGCGTATGCTGATTCTGTTTTATGTTTAATAAAACCTCTTTTATGTTGCGCTAATCTCTATTTAATAGTTCACCCAGTCTAGCCTTTATACACTTTTGGGCATGATCTACAGTTTAATTTATAAACTCCGGATTTATTATTTCTATATGTTTTCTTTGTTATTTTTTATAAATTTACTTGGATTATTATTTGTTTTAAACACAATTTTAATGTTCTTTATACGCAGTACATAAGCCACTTACTTTTTCTATAGGTTTACCGATATAAGTAAGTAGGTATCTTATATTTCTGAAAGTGTTTTTTTATTAGTTTTTTTTTTTATTTAAAATATTGTCAATATTTTGGCATCATATCCATTGTTAACTGCTATTTGTTTAATTAGGTTTAATTCATTTTGAAAATTATCTTTATTTAAAGGTATACTAATCAATCTGTGTATCATGCTATGAAATCCTGCAGGTTTAAGTGCTAATGGGTGCATTGATTTGATGGTTGTGTCCGTATGTGTAGGTTTGCGAAAAATTGAAAATTCATGTTTATTTCCAACCCTTGTTGTTGTTGTGTTGTGTATGTTCAAATCTAAAAAGTTTAAAAGTTATTAGTTTCTGTTTCGACAGTAAATTGTATATTTTTGTCTATGATATTTAAATCTTTTAAAAATATGTTAAGTTGTGTCATTGACGTTCTATACCAATAGAGACATTTTTGAAAGGAATAGTTTATTTCAATTTTTTTTCCAAATTATACATAAATATTTCAGCTAAGACTTGACTTAATGGGTTGCCCATAATAAGCCCTTTCTTGGCTGA